>CM075807.1:79511595-79514095 GCA_037975025.1 Excoecaria agallocha
TTTCACTACTAGTTTTAGATTTTTCACTTATTGCATTTAAATCGTTTTCTGAATAATAATAGGTTCTTCATCACTACCTGAATCTTTATTGATTATAATTTTAGCTATTTCTTTTTTAAATTCTTTTGAGATATTTAAATTATTTATACGTTTCTTTATTCTACAGTCTCTTGAATAATGTCCTTGCCTGCCACATTTATAACAAATTACTATATCTTTCTTACCAGTCTTTGGTTTAAACTTTCTATATTTTGGTTTTTTCTTAATAGGCTTTTCCTGATTATAATTTCTTTTTTCCTGATTATAATTTCGTTTTGGCATATATCTTTTTCTTTGATATATGTATTTTCTTTTAGGTTTTATTTACCTTTTAGTTGCTGATGGTGCTCTAATATGTTGATAATCATATTGCTCACAAAATGATCCTAATTCTTTTCTTCTTACTACACTATCTTTTTTAAGTTTGGCTTTTAATTTTAAATCAATGCAAATTGATAATCCTTCTATATTAACTATATTTATTAGTTGTCCATAAGTTAATTCATTATAAGGTATTATATCGTTATTGTCGCTTTTTAATCTACTCCTTACTCTTTCTGCAAATAACTTAGGTAATCCTGCTAAAAATCTTTCCTTATAATAAATATTATTGCAATCTATTCTGGTCATTACTTTAGTTAAAAATAAATTCCGATACCATCTAAAATCTTGTAATTTAGGACAAGTTAAGTTTTGAAGAATTTATGAACTTCTTTTTTGATATAAACGAGGATCTCCTACAAAATTTTTAGCTATTGCAAATATTAAAGTACTTATTATATCATCTTGCTCTGCTTCTATTTGAACATTATTTTCTATCTTGACAATCCTTTTACGTGCTGTTAATATAAAATCTTTTTCTATGTCCGTTATATAATGATCCCACCAACCTTTTAGTTGTCCAGTAAATCCTGATAATAATATTTGAAATATTACAGTTTCATTATTTTCATTTGATTTATAAGCACTAGCTGCCATAGTCATTTCTTGTAATAAATTTAATATTTGATATTCTGATAAACCATCTATATTCCATTCGTATGAAGATCTATCATCGTATTATAATTGATATCTAGTTTCTTAATATTGAGTATCTGGATGTGTAGGCCTAGGATAATAATTTTGAGTTTTTGATCTAGGTGTATATGTATTAAAATGTAACTTTTTAATTGATAATTCATCTTCATTATTTGGCTTAAATTGTTCTTCTAGATTTTCTACTTCCGATGGAGTTTCTATTTCAGACATACTTTCTTCATCTATAGTCATAATCTGTTTATCCTTAATATTTAACTTTGCTTATTTTTCTTCTATTTTTCTTAATACAGGGTCTTCATCTTTTAGCTTAATGATTGTTCCTGGTGAGAATTCAAAAGGTTTAAATAATGGAGTTTCTAATGCCATAGGTGGTTTTTCTACTGCTATTTTTGACGTTTGTTTTATTTTTGTTTGTGAATTAGGTGTTTGTACTATTTCTTCAACTCTATTTAACTGATTAGCTATAGTATCTAATATCTGATTTGAAAAATTATTTTGTAATATTACATACTATAAATCTTTTCTTACATCTTTACTTTCTAATTTTATTTCTTTAAATGGTTCAGCAAAATAATTTTTTTCTTTATTTTTTACTTGAATACTTTCTAACGGAGGATGTATAGATACTATTGATTTCCCTTCTAAGGTGTTCCATTGTTTACCTATTTTGAAGATACATTTATTTCCTTTTCAAATGGATAATCTATATTATTATAGTAACAATAATTTTCAAACCACAAAAATAAAGGAATATTAACTTGTTTATCTTCCATATCTTTATACCATAAACTTCTAAAATTATTTAATTCAGCTTGAGAAAAGTTATTGAAACACCATTAAACTTTTTGCTTATTATATTTTGCTTTTAAATCATTTCTTAAAAATTCTTTATTTATCTAAAAACTAATCATTTTTAAATTATTGATTAATTTGAGAAAATGCTTCCATTTGATATCTAGTTATGCTAACTGAATATTCACTATCTCTTTCCTCAGTATATAATGGCCTAGGAATACTTGTATTAAAATCTACTCCTTTTAATTCTAATTTTTTTATAGATAATGATTTAGGTATTGAAGGTCTATTGTTTGAATATATTGAAGAACTACTTGATTGATTATTTTCTGAGGAAAAATTTATTTGAACTGATCCATCACTATGTTCTAATATCCATGAAAATTGATTATTAATATTAATTGATCTAGGTTCACATACTTCTTTTAGTTCTCAATTTCATGATCTTGTAATTTCATCACATCTAAGTCTTTTTGGAATTTGAATATTAGAATGACCTCTATTTGCTTCAAATAATAAAGTTTCATTTCTTTTAAAAGGTTTCCTAGTTTTAGGATCTATAGTTGTGGACATAACTTTATAATATATTCTATATATTACTGCTATTGCTATAACATTTTCCTTAAAA
>CM075807.1:79519095-79524520 GCA_037975025.1 Excoecaria agallocha
AAATGTTGAAGTTGAATATAAGTATTACTTATTACTTGTGACAATGCTAGAAAAGATTGTAAGTGCAAACAAATATTTAGCTTATATGACTTTATATAGTTGAATAATTACTTTAATAAGTGATTTAATAAGATAGGCATACCATAAACCAATGGGCTGTGCGATGGTAAAGTAAGTTGCCTAATACTCTGTAATGTTATGAACATATTATTCGTTGTGGGTATTATTTTATTACATACTAAATTGTATTGCTCATATATGTGTGCATGTTATCGATGACTTCTGTGAGAGGTCATCTTTATGGTTTATGTTCCCTATTAAGCTAGAAAGCTTCGTGCAGGTGCAGGTTCAGGAAGTTGAGCTCAGGGATCATCTGCAGTATTGAAGGCCAATATGAAAGGAACATACTAAGATTTTCTTTAAAGTTTAATTATGTATAACATTAATGTTTTCCATGAATTTATGTTATATAAAATGTATAGTAACAGTTTTGTATTGCAATCTAAACTTGTATAGTAATGGTGACATTTTTTAATATTAATGCATAAGTAATTTGGAATATGTTTATAGATAGTGTTGTGTGTGAAGGGTTTATTGAGTTATAAGTGAAATTGAAAATTGGTACAATAATTGTAAATAAGAGGGTGGAGGGAGCATTAAAACCCAAGCTTTGCCCTCACATTCATTGGACAACAAGCATCAAAATAGATAAATTGCAATGGAAATTTGGCCCTAATTTCTTTTCTGAACAATTTTCTAACTAGTTTTCCTTTTAGGCAATACTCATAAATAGGTAAATCAATTTCATTTAGGTCACATAACAAACCTACTTTGGCTAACCAACTCATTCAGTCATGCCCAATGTGATTTAACCTTGCATGCCATAATTTCACATTATTCTAATAACCATGTGAAGCAAAAAAAAAAAGTTTATAGAAAAACTAGTATTACTTAGATAATCAGGGTTAATATCTATAATAATAAAATTATTTTAAATAAAACCAGAACCATAATAAACATTATTCAAACATAAACACATACTATCATCCTTAAAATGAAAATCAAAACCAAGTCTTATTAAGGTTTAAGTAGATACTAGATTCATATGAATTTCTGAGGCATAAAGTACACAATAGAGGTATAAAGTACACAATGAAGGAGTAGGGTTTGGCTTTCAGGAAAAACTAATTTACACATGCCAATCCCTTAAACTACCACTTTGGCATTATTTTCGATGCAAATCCATCTAGCTCTATTTGGGATTCATCAAAATTTGACAAAAGCTTCTTGATCCCTTATCACATGGTCAGTTATTCCTAAATCTATCTATCGTAAAGGATGAAAATCACTTTTGAATATAGAATTGGATACATAAATTTCACTAACTCTTGAGTTAGAATAGTGTACCTATTTGGGCACAGTGTAATCTCTTTTTAAAGTGTCCTTTCTGTTGGCAATTAAAGCACTTCACTCTTAAAATGTTCACTTCCTTTTTGCCTTTGGATTCATTAGTATTCTATCTCACTTTTTACTTTTTAGGCTCTTTAGCCTTGTCTTTATCCTGATTTTTAAACATTTTTCTCATGATTTTGTTAGAACTCATTCCACCAGAATAGAACTATGCCACATGCACTTCACTATTAATCTTAATCACCACCAAATGGTCATCGTCAAGTTCTAGATGATGAGAAACATCCCTAATTGTCTTTATATTATCCATGTGAGCCAATTACATCCTTATGTTCTCCCAACTCTTAGGTAAAGATGGATGATGGCTTAGATCTATTGCTCATTAGTGAGCTTATAACTAGCCTCACTAAGCTTAGATATCATGTTTTCAATTTTAGATGTTTTTGCATTTGTGATTATACTTCCTTTGAAAAGTATCAAACTTAATCGTCAATGATTAGAGCTTAGTTAGAGACACACCTCCCCCTTCCTAAATTTCTCTTGCAAAGCAATCCACAGATCTTTTGCATTCTAATACTTACAGAATTGCCTATTGATGTCCATCATTCATCACACTCAACAAGATGATGCAAGCACTTGAATTTTTCTTTTTCCATGCCATATAAGCATCTCGACCCTACCTATGCTTGGTAAAGGTGTTGTCCTCAGGTTTAGCCATAACCAAACACAAGGGTTCTAGAGATTCTTGCTCTTTAAGCACATTTTGGATCTTTATACTCCAGATCTCATAATTATCACCATTCAATTTCATATCTTTGTTGAGTTTGGCAACAACTAATTTAGAAGCAATAGGCATTTTGGATCCTCTTATCTCTAATGTAATAAAATTGCACATTATTAAAGGAGAATTAGGTAATACATGTTATTTACTATGCATTCAAAATAATAACTTTGTGAAGTTTTCTATTAGGCTTCAATTTGAAAAGTTTACTTAAAATATTTAATTACCCTTTAAGGCCTAATGTCTAACCTTACAAGTTAAAATTTCATTCATAGTAAATCTGAATTATTGGATTTTACATTCTCAAACTCAATAAGGGATCTTTATTGGTTTAAATTTATTAAGTTTTAATTTAATAATCATGCATTAATTTTACTTATAAAATATTGTAAGGCAAATAACTATCAAATAAGCACATTCATTATAAAGTTAAAAGCCATAATAATATCCAGATAAACTTATTTATTTAACTAATAAGTTAAATCAAACAATTCATGCTAAGACACTTATGTCCATTAGATAAAAGGAAGTGTAATTCCAAAAATAGATGTAAACCACTAATCCAAATGTGCTTATGCATTTGGTCATATACACAAACTATATTATGCACTATTCCATCATTGTTAATAGCTTACACACTCTTAGGCAATTTTGTGTTGCAGGCCTTTTACACACTTGCTTTAGTTTTAGTAATGCCATCAGATGTCCATAGAATCATAAATATCCTTATCATTGCCATTTCTGTCACACATTAGAGAAAGCAACAAGTTAATACATGCATGTATAAACACATATGATTGAAACTTATTTCAATAAAAAATGAGGACAATTCCACTAAAAATTTTACAAAATTATTTTAAATTTTTTTAAAGGCAAAAAATACTTTTTCTATAAAATGTTTATATTTAAAAAAATTAAAAAATATTTTTAGGTCTTTAAAAAAAATTATTAAAATATAACAGAAAATGAAAAAAATTGTAAAATTTAATTTAAAAATTAAGTTGATTTGGTGGTCGGATAAGACCTTAAGTGCTAGTTAAAGGTTAGCAAACACGCCTATTCACATGACTGATGCTAATTATACCATGTGGCATTGACCTACTAGTCCACATGTAATGAAATGTGTTGACATAACATATGATACCACCATGTATCCTAAGAGTGACATGGGAGTATTACCAAGCTATTATAACAATCGCATTTAAATCAGGTTACAAATTTCATGCTATGTTTTTAAATCTCAACTTTATACTTCAAGTTATACATACTTAAATACTTGTTTATATATTTCATAGCTTAATATATATATATATATAAGTCAAACAAGATATTAAATTCTCTATCTACACTTTCTTAACCTTTAATTCAGGTTAGTCTTTTATTCCACACTTATGTTGCAAAAATGTAAATCATGTGCCAAGGCATACTTGAATATTATACTACCTCAGTTATTCAAATAAACAAATAACTTATTTATTAGAAATCATGTCTATAGATATTATTTTTTTATTAATTCATTAATTACTTTGATAATATTTATAGAATGACGATTTATATATTAATACTGAATCTTACTTAATATTATATATCTTGCATCTACTCCTTGTATTTCATACTCAAATCAAGTTATACATAACTATGTATTCATATCAATTATATTTATGCATATTCATGTTTGAGCATCTTTACAAGCTAATTGTGTCTTAATATTCCAATAGTATGGGTAGAAGAAATCCTACGCTGGGTTCCACTAATTACTTTATTAAGTGACATACACATGCATGATAAAAAATTGAAAGAAGCTAAAAGAATGCTTAGGACATATTGCTTTATTTATTTCAGGTGTGATTGCCTTTAAATATTGCATTATGGAGATGTTCTGTATGTGCTTATGAGATGATAACATGAACATAATATTTCTTGCAGCATAAAAGTTAGATTTTTGAGAGTTTCTCTGAGAAATTAGGGATGTGTCCTAGGGTCACTAGACCTAGTCATACTATTTTGCTTATAACTTGAATATAAAGTAGTAAATTGAATGATTCTAGTTGAATTAGAAAATAGACTCACGGAACTTGATTTCATATGAGAGGTTGAAGTTTGGTTTCCCTGTAAGATGATAAAAAAAATTAGCTTAAATCTTGACTATATCTGATGCCCTATCATTGGGATTAGTTTGAATTTTTTAATTAATATCTAAAAATGTTAAGCTCAAATCGGGTGATTCTTGATAATTTTATAAACTAGAAGTATAAAGGAATAACTTTGAAGAATACCTTTTTGTATGAAAATGTTGTCTAGTAGGTCTAAAAAAGCATACAAATTGAAACATGGAAATCTATCTTCAAGATTCTAGGGCAGAATGGTGCTCACAGTCACAACTAATCAGTTACCACCATAAGCCCCCTTCCAGAATCTATTTTGCACCTATCTTATGGTCACATCTAATTAGTTACCACCATGAGCCTCATTTGTTTCTCTTATACTTGATTTTGAACCTCGGTGGTCATTGAACTTATCCGAACTTCCTCGGACACTTTGAGAGCAAACCAAACATATAAATAAAGGTATAATGAGTCATGAAATGCATGTAAATACACATAATACATGATTTAGATATGGAGACGTAAATAAAACAAAACTTAAACTTAAGGAAACATAAGTATAGGAATTAATTAGGCCATTTATTGGTTAATCTATTTTGTTAGAGAGCTTGAAATTAAGAGTAGTATGTATCATTATTTTTGTATGTAATTGAGATAATAGAAAATCTCTTGTTCCATAAAATCTTCATGGTATAAGAGCCACTACCATTTTGAAGGTCGAGTTAACTCCCTTTCACAGTTGGTTAATTTCTGTAATCTTTTTCTTGACGAGTATAAAAGTTGCATTTTAGCCCTTCTCTTTCAACACTGCCTCTATCGAAAGATAGATCGGGTAAAGTTCGGTTGGTAGCCATATTTTTGGTGCTGTTTGAAGCTGTGCATAAGCACACATGCTACCCTTTGATTTCTATCCTTCTTCTACTTGCCAATGCTTGAGGTGCATGGCACCACCTTTGGTAGCCTTTTGCTGCTAATTTTCCTTTCGATCAACTCATCAGCCTTTTTTACCTCCTACTCACTGATCTTCGATGACTTTCGACTTCCTTGGTTTTTAGGTCCCACGTGAATAGGTTCTGTACTTCTTTTTTGGGTTGTTTTCCTACTATTTTTTTGGCCTCTCCATTATGTC